>JADWQK010002329.1:0-15867 GCA_017933935.1 Sesamia nonagrioides | reverse complement strand
AAGAATAAAAAGAAGAGCTTCGAGTATGTTTGTCGACAATTCGCCCAAGAACAAAAAGAAGAGCTTCGAACATGTTTGTCGACAATTCGCCCAAGAATAAAAAGAACAAAAAGAAGAGCTTCGAGTATGTTTGTCGACAATTCGCCCAAGAACAAAAAGAAGAGCTTCGAACATGTTTGTCGACAATTCGCCCAAGAATAAAAAGAACAAAAAGAAGAGCTTCGAGTATGTTTGTCGACAATTCGCCCAAGAAAAAAGAATAAAAAAGAAGAGCTTCGAGTATGTTTGTCGACAATTCGCCCAAGAATAAAAAAGAAGAGTTTATATGTTTGTCGACAATTCGCCCAAGAATAAAAAAGAAGAGGCTTGAGTATGTTTGTCGACAATTCGCCCAAGAACAAAAAGAAGAGCTTCGAGTATGTTTGTCGACAATTCGCCCAAGAATAAAAAGAAGAGCTTCGAGTATGTTTGTCGACAATTCGCCCAAGAATAAAAAGAAGAGCTTCGAGTATGTTTGTCGACAATTCGCCCAAGAACAAAAAGAAGAGCTTCGAACATGTTTGTCGACAATTCGCCCAAGAATAAAAAGAACAAAAAGAAGAGCTTCGAGTATGTTTGTCGACAATTCGCCCAAGAAAAAAAAGAATAAAAAGAAGAGCTTCGAGTATGTTTGTCGACAATTCGCCCAAGAATAAAAAGAAGAGCTTCGAGTATGTTTGTCGACAATTCGCCCAAGAATAAAAAGAAGAGCTTCGAGTATGTTTGTCGACAATTCGCCCAAGAACAAAAAGAAGAGCTTCGAACATGTTTGTCGACAATTCGCCCAAGAATAAAAAGAACAAAAAGAAGAGCTTCGAGTATGTTTGTCGACAATTCGCCCAAGAACAAAAAGCAAAGAAGAGCTTTCGAGGCGTTTCGTCGACAATCTGCCGAAGAATAAAAGGAGAGGCATGTTTAATATCAATTCGCCCAAGAATAAAAAAGAAGAGCTTCGAGTATGTTTGTCGACAATTCGCCGAAGAATAAAGAAGAGCTTCGAGTATGTTTGTCGACAATTCGCCGAAGAATAAAAAAAGAAGAGCTTTATGTTTGTCGACACCCGCCCAAGAACAAAAAAGAAGCAGCTTGAACATGTTTGTCGACAACGCTCCAAGAATAAAAAAGAACAAAAAAGAAGAGCTTGAGTATGTTTGTTTGACACGCCCAAGAACAAAAGAAGAGCTTCGGAACATGTTTGTCGACAATTCGCCCAAGAATAAAAAGAACAAAAAGAAGAGCTTCGAGTATGTTTGTCATCAATTCGCCTAAGAACAAAAAGAAGAGCTTGAACATGTTTGTCGACAATTCGCCTAAGAATAAAAAAGAACAAAAAGAGCTTTATGTTTGTCGACACCCGCCTGCAAGAAGAAGCTGAACATGTTTGTCGACAATTCGCCCAAGAATAAAAAAAGAACAAAAAGAAGAGCTTGAGTATAGTTTGTCGACAATTCGCCCAAGAAAAAAAAAGAATAAAAAGAAGAGCTTGAGTATGTTTACGACAATTCGCCCAAGAATAAAAAGAAGAGCTTGAGTATGTTTATCGACACCCGCCCAAGAATAAAAAGAAGAGCTTCGAGGTCGTCGACAATTCGCCCAAGAACAAAAAGAAGAGCTTCGAACATGTTTGTCGACAATTCGCCCAAGAATAAAAAGAACAAAAAGAAGAGCTTGAGTATGTTTGTCGACAATTCGCCCAAGAAAAAAAAAGAATAAAAAGAAGAGCTTCGAGTATGTTTGTCGACACCTGCCCAAGAATAAAAAGAAGAGCTTGAGTATGTTTGTCGACAATTCGCCCAAGAATAAAACAATTCGCCGAAGAATAAAAAAGAAGAGCTTCGAGTATGTTTGTCGACAATTCGCCCAAGAACAAAAAGAAGAGCTTTCTGGAACATGTTTGTCGACAATTCGCCCAAGAATAAAAAGAACAAAAAGCAAGAGCTGAGTATGTTTGTCGACAATTCGCCCAAGAAAAAAAAGAATAAAAAGAAGAGCTTCGAGTATGTTTGTCGACACCTGCCCAAGAATAAAAAGAAGAGCTTTGAGTATGTTTGTCGACAATTCGCCCAAGAATAAAAAGAAGAGCTTGAGTATGTTTGTCGACAATTCGCCCAAGAACAAAAAGAAGAGCTTCGAAACATGTTTGTCGGCCAATTCGCCCAAGAATAAAAAAGAACAAAAAGAAGAGCTTCGAGCATGTTTGTCGACAATTCGCCGAAGAATAAAAGAAGAGCTTCGAGTATGTTTGTCGACACCCGCCCAAGAACAAAAAAAGAAGAGCTTGAACATGTTGTCGACACCGCCCAAGAATAAAAAGAACAAAAGAAGAGCTGAGTATGTTTGTCGACAATCTGCCCAAGAAAAAAAAAAGAATAAAAAAGAAGAGCTTCGAGTATGTTTGCGGTCGACAATTCGCCCAAGAATAAAAAGAAGAGCTTTCTGAGTATGTTTGTCGACACGCCCAAGAATAAAAGAAGAGCTTTGAGTATGTTTGTCGACAATTCGCCCAAGAACAAAAAGAAGAGCTTCGAACATTTGTCGACAATTCGCCCAAGAATAAAAAGAACAAAAAAGAAGAGCTTCGAGGCGTTTGTCGACAATTCGCCCAAGAAAAAAAGAATAAAAAAGAAGAGCTTCTGAGTATGTTTTGTCGACAATTCGCCTAAGAATAAAAAAGAAGAGTTTCGAGTGTTTGTCGACAATTCGCCCAAGAATAAAAAAGCAAAGAAGAGCTTCGAGTATGTTTGTCGACAATTCGCCCAAGAACAAAAAGAAGTAGCTTGAGTATGTT
Source organism: Sesamia nonagrioides (assembly GCA_017933935.1). Taxonomy (NCBI): domain Eukaryota; kingdom Metazoa; phylum Arthropoda; class Insecta; order Lepidoptera; family Noctuidae; genus Sesamia; species Sesamia nonagrioides. The sequence continues at coordinate 13,040 of JADWQK010002329.1, read as the reverse complement.
TGTCGACAATTCGCCCAAGAACAAAAGAAGAGCTTCGAAATCGTTTGTCGACACTGCCCAAGAATAAAAGAACAAAAGAAGAGTTTGAGTATGTTTGTCGACAATCTGCCCAAGAATAAAAAAGAAGAGCTTCGAGTATGTTTGTCGACAATCTGCCCAAGAACAAAAAGAAGAGCTTCTGAACATGTTTGTCGACAATTCGCCCAAGAATAAAAAGAACAAAAAAGAAGAGCTTCTGGAGTATGTTTGTCGACAATTCGCTCAAGAATAAAAAGAATAAAAAGAAGAGCTTGAGTATGTTTGTCGACAATTCGCCCAAGAACAAAAAGAAGAGCTTCGAACATGTTTGTCGACAATTCGCCCAAGAATAAAAGAACAAAAAGAAGAGCTTGGAGTATGTTTGTCGACACCCGCCCAAGAACAAAAGAAGAGCTTCGAACATGTTTGTCGACAATTCGCCCAAGAATAAAAAGAACAAAAAGAAGAGCTTCGAGTATGTTTGTCAATAATTCGCCCAAGAAAAAAGAATAAAAAAGAAGAGCTTCGAGTATGTTTGTCGACAATTCGCCCAAGAATAAAAAAGAAGAGTTTATATGTTTGTCGACAATTCGCCCAAGAATAAAAAAGAAGAGGCTTGAGTATGTTTGTCGACAATTCGCCCAAGAACAAAAAGAAGAGCTTTGAACATGTTTGTCGACAATCTGCCCAAGAATAAAAAGAACAAAAGAAGAGCTTCGAGTATGTTTGTCGACAATTCGCCGAAGAATAAAAAGAAGAGCTTCTGAGTATGTTTGTCGACAATTCGCCCAAGAACAAAAAAGAAGAGCTTCGAACATGTTTGTCGACAATTCGCCCAAGAATAAAAAGAACAAAAGAAGAGCTTCTGAGTATGTTTGTCGACAATTCGCCCAAGAAAAAAGAATAAAAAAAGAAGAGCTTCGAGTATGTTTACCACAATTCGCCCAAGAATAAAAAGAAGAGCTTCGGAGTAGCGTTTGTCGACAATTCGCCCAAGAATAAAAAGAAGAGCTTTGAGTATGTTTGTCGACACCCGCCCAAGAACAAAAAGAAGAGCTTCGGAACATGTTTGTCGACAATTCGCCCAAGAATAAAAAGAACAAAAAGAAGAGCTTCGAGTATGTTTGTCGACAATTCGCCCAAGAAAAAAAAAGAATAAAAAGAAGAGCTGAGTATGTCGTCGACAATTCGCCCAAGAATAAAAAAAGAAGAGCTTGAGTATGTTTGTCGACACCTGCCCAAGAATAAAAAAGAAGAGCTTGAGTATGTTTGTCGACAATTCGCCTAAGAACAAAAGAAGAGCTTGAGTATGTTTGTCGACACCCGCCCAAGAACAAAAAGAAGAGCTGAACATGTTTGTCGACAATTCGCCCAAGAATAAAAAGAACAAAAAGAAGAGCTGAGTATGTTTGTCGACAATTCGCCCAAGAATAAAAAAGAAGAGCTTTCGAGTATGTTTGCCTGACAATTCGCCCAAGAACAAAAGAAGAGCTTTAAACATGTTTGTCGACACCCGCCCAAGAATAAAAAGAACAAAAAGAAGAGCTTCGAGTATGTTTGTCGACAATTCGCTCAAGAATAAAAAAGAAGGCAAGAGCTTGAGTATGTTTGTCGACACTCCGCCCAAGAACAAAAAGAAGAGCTTGAACATGTTTGTCGACAATTCGCCCAAGTATCAAAAGAACAAAAGAAGAGCCGGAGTATGTTTGTCGACAATTCGTCAAGAATAAAAAAGAATAAAAAAGAAGAGCTTCGAGTATGTTTGTCGACAATTCGCCCAAGAATAAAAAGAAGAGTTTGAGTATGTTGGTCGACAATTCGCCAAGAACAAAAAAGAAGAGCTTGAACATGTTTTGTCGACAATTCTGCCCAAGAATAAAAGCAAGAACAAAAAAGAAGAGCTTGAGTATGTTTTGTCGACACCTGCTCAAGAATAAAAAAGAATAAAAAGAAGAGCTTCGAGTATGTTTGTCGTGACAATTGCCCAAGAATAAAAGAAGAGCTTGAGGCGTTTCTGTCGACACCTGCCCAAGAATAAAAAGAAGAGCTTCGAGTATGTTTGCCGACAATTCGCCCAAGAATAAAAGAAGAGCTTGAGTATGTTTGTCGACAATTCGCCTGTAGCAAAAAGAAGAGTCATATGTTTGTCGACAATTCGCCCAAGAATAAAAAAGAAGAGCTTCGAGAATGTTTGTCGACAATTCGCCGCAAGAATAAAAAAGAAGAGCTTATATGTTTAATGACAATTCGCCCAAGAACAAAAAAAGAAGAGCTTGAGTATGTTTGTCGACACTGCCCAAGAATAAAAAAAGGCGAGCTTGAGTATGTTTGTCGACAATTCGCCCAAGAACAAAAAAGAAGAGCTTGGGCATGTTTGTCGACAATCTGCCCAAGAATAAAAAAACCTTTGCTCCAAATCAGGCTCAAATATCACATTAAGTAATTAATTAAATCGTGTTATTTAAAACTTACTAATATAATTATTATTATTAATAATAAAGTTTATTTTCTGAAAAAAAATACACTTGACAATTAAAAAAGAAAAGTTAGGCACTATAATTAATTATTAATAAACAATTACGTTTTTTCTTTGGGTTGGTTATGGGGGTTTCCAACTTAAAGGATATCAATAGGAACCCTACGTCCATTACATATAAATTAAGGCCTCTAATATACCTACGCCTACCGAATTTTTTACCGGTGTGCCGTGAAAATTTATTGAAACTAAAAGAGTGCCGTTGACAACAAAAGGTTGAAAAAAGACTGCTTTAGACTAATTTCACCACGCTGCGACTAATAGGAGCGGAGCATAAGGAATGAAGTCGCGAGCGGCCGCTAGTAATCCATACTAATATTATAAATGCGAAAGTAACTCTGTCTGTCTGTTACGCTTTCCCGCTTAAACCTCTCAACCGATTTTGATGAAACAGAAAGTTTATAATAAAAAAGGTTTTGAAGCTTTGGTTGTCACTGCGATAGGATTGCGATTGTATTTCAATGTGTTTTAGTTAGGAGAAATGGTTTTCAAGTATGTTACAGGAAATGTGTTTGCCATCGTCTATAGGGTTTCAAGAGGATGTAATTATTGTAAACTAGCTTTCTGCCCGCGGCTTCGCCCGCGTGGAGTTCGGTTATATCGCGCTTTTAAGATTTCCCGCGGGAACATTAAATTTTTCCGGGATAAAGGTAGCCTATGTTCTTTCTCAGGGTCTAAAGATTGTCTGTGCCAAATTTCATCAAAATCGGTTGAGAGGTTTAAGGGAAAGCAACAGACAGACAGACAGAGTTACTTTCGCATTTATAATATTATAGTATGGTTATACAGAATAGAGAGTTTTACAGTGGTGTAACGGGTCAATCACGATCCCGGAGGACTTCATAAAGTAGTCTGCATGAAAATGTATTCGATATTTTATTCTGGAGTTATCGACATAGCTTGCAGAGTAATCAAGCTTGAGCATACAAGTCCTGGAGTTGAGATCGCATATCGGCAATCAAAACGTGTGACACCACACAACTAGATGGAACATCGGAGTGTCTATGTCCAGCAGTGGGCTTTAATAAGCCGAGTTGAATGAATAAAACACCGTTTCCCTAAGAATGTATCTATTGTAAATTATATCAGCCTAGTGATGCACAGGTAACACAAGGACGACAATTAAGACTTAAATATGATATACTTAAATTACTTAACTTTAACTTCCAGTACCCGATTATGGCACAATTCTCCTTTGATTCTCTCAAAGTCATTGAAGCTATGACAACTATTAGTTTATTATTATTATTATAGATTAAAGTAAGCATGCGCCGGAGTACCCAAAGTACGTAAATTAAAGAGCGTTTGAAGTGACCGGATATTGTGACAACGACTTAAGTACCTACACTAGTCGTTAAATTTTATTCCACACTTGGTGCGCAAGTGTCAGTAATGATAAATTAATAATTATCAATAGTTTTATATTGTAAGGTATACATACCATAACACAGCCTTAAAATAAAAGGGCTTTAGTCATTTTAAAATTGAAGAAAATTGACAATATTATCAGACTGGAAACTGGAATCTCGTACACAATAAAATTCAGTCAAACATTTAACCAAACAAACATTTATATAACTTTTTCAATAGTGGTAGTCACTCTGGAATCAACTTAATAACCATTGAAACAAAGTCGATATTTGTATAACTTGAAATAGTGTGTAACATTACATGTAGCGGTACCTACAAACGCCACAAATAAACAACGCGTCATGCTGACGTCACACTAATTCTACATCTCGCAAGCAGAGTTTACTGTGCAATTAACATACATACAACTTCCCAACTTCAACCGTTGGGCAAGTGCCCGCCAGACATTACACCCGTCTGGTTGGAGGATACTCTATGGAGGATGAGTAAACTTTAGTCCCTGTTACTCACGCCTCCACACTGCGCATTTTTGTTATACGTATTCATAACATTAACCACAAAGATTGTGTTTTAAAATGCGTGGTAATTTAAAACATACCAAGGAAAGACATGGTGCATAAGATTATTTCCTAGTGTACCTAAACACCTCAGTACAGTTTCGCAAACTACTCTTAGCACAAGTAAAGTTATTAACAACAGAACAGATTTACGATCGCGTTTACTAGCGACATATAAATCCTACAATATTGCCCACCTTCTTCCGGAAGTCGCCGCAATGTTTCACTCACCTCATGAGCGGTTGTAAAACTGCCCACCGAAGTAACGGGAGGGATTGAAGGTAAACAAGACGTTAATGATGAGTACTCTCTTTATAACTGCAGTATTTTCCCCTGCATCACAAGCGCGTTTATGAAAAGCATTTCATTCCTGCATTTTGGAGTTAAAAGTCACATACCTATAAGTACAAGTTACAATATTGTTATATGAATCGAACCTATACTTAACTTGAAATGAAACATGGTTTATTAACTAGGCGATAAAATAGATGCCATTTTTTCCTTTTTATGACTGTTGTTGTTTTTTTGTCAGAAGCTAGTGTCGCAGACGCATTACGGATTAATCTTTATTGTCCATGTCACTTATGTGCATTGTCTTTGGTCCCTGGCATGACATCAGATATTGGACAAAATTATTTCTATATGCTTGAATACAAGGCGCCTTAAATTTCCTTTAAACAGACATATCTAATAATAAATTACGACAATTACTATAGCATTGCTAACCAATACTATGATTACAGCATTTTTTTATAACTGAGTATTTGTTTTACGCTACCAGAACGATGGGCTGAATAGGGAAATGGTTACAGTTTGCCCATCGATGTCGCTTTCTGCTTGTATAAAGATTACGTTCTGGATTTAAGTTCCAGTAGAACAAACTCTCATTAACCGCTATAATAAACGTTCAAAAGGTGTTTATAAGACTTAGAATCTGTCCCACAGAGACTATTATAGCAACACCCGTTATTTAAACAGGCACTATTTCAAACTGATTTTGATGAAGACCACAGCTTTAAAATTAGCATCACTACCTTAAGTCTTCAATCAAAAGTCCCACCAGACATAAGCCCCGCCCGCTACACCGCGACCCACAACCACTAAACCAGAGCAAATAAAAAGCTAATTTAAATGCCATTAAAAGTGGATGCGACTCAAGATTTAAGAGCTGAGAGCTCTCATTATTTTGCTTTCCCTCCCAGAGGGCGCCTCCTCCACGTAATGCGGGAATTTTAAGCAGAGCTGATTTATACATCTTGTTTGGTATTGACTTGTATACAAGTTGGGGCGCTTGGAAAAGTTGTGCTTTGAAAAGAGGTGTGTTTACAGAAAATTAGTAATAAAGTACCTCATTCTGACCTCTTGCATGGGGTATGTTCGAGCATGTCCAGCTCTGAACCCTTCCATGTGTGCGAAAAGTTTAAATATGTAAATGATAGATAAACCGTGATTTTTCTTCCGGAACTTCTTATCATAGGTCTATGAGTTGAGGAAACATTTAATACTCTACTATTAGCTGTTTCCTAAAACTAGAACTTTCATTAGGGATATATATATATTTGGAAAAAGTTTCCTGTTAAAACCAAACACGCGTTATTAAGAATGACCAATTAATTGTAACCTAGAAAAATAAAATACAGTATAAGGATAGCCAAAATAAACTACAACAAAGTCTCACTAATTACAAGGAGAAAATTAGGGCATTGCAATATTGCGCAGCGCTCTATAAAATACCTATTTACACAGCAATAAAACCTGTCAAATAACTTGTACCCGAAGACGTACTTAAACCATTAGACGATATCCCAAATTACAAATGATTTAAACCAATAACAACTTTGACCAATAAACAGTTTAATATCTATCATAAAACTGGAGTTTCAATCAACACTAATTCAATACTTTATGATTGTTCTGGCTAATAACTTACCTGTTTTATCTTGTCCGCCGGCCCCTAAACGTCGGAGCTTGATGCTGGGTGACAAGTGCGGAGAAGATCGGAGAACATCGTCCACGGTGTAAAATGTATAAAATATTGACGTGCGTTACATTTTGTTATTTTTGGACAGTTGGGCATGGATGTGAAAAAGCAGAGGGGTACTGGATTTATGTGTTAGTGCCTACATCCATCTATGGTTGCATTCCTGAAAATTATTAGATATGTTAATTATTTATTTTAACTCTGCGCGCATTACTACTTGCAGTACAATATCCTTAATGACATTCCTTCTTATTCTTAAAACTTCTTGCTCAATCTATCAGATACTTGCTCTATTTTAAATCATAATTATTAAGTGTAGATCTTCGATAGTCTTTAAAGACCGACCTAGCAACAGCTTCCATAAAATATGCAATTTCATATTTTGGTAAGCTTCATGAAGACTAGACTAAACCTCTGTCTCGCCCTTAATCATTGTTTCGAACTCATCTTAAAGCATGCATAATGTTTACAGGTTTGTCCACCTTCCTCGAACCCTCGGCCAAGTAGGCAAAAACCTGTCCGTCGCAATCCACCTCTATGCGTCCCACACCGATGTTACGAGCGGAAGTGTTGCATTTCAAAGGGGCATTCTTGTTACCTGTGCACTAAAAATAATTCGTGAAACAGCCGGATAGAGCGGAGAACGACCGGGATGTGATTAGCCACACCCCTGTAGTCGGCTTTGATCTTGTGCGCCAAATATTCTTTGTGCACTGAGGTTTGTACTCGCTGTAGGTGTGCCTATGTATGTGGTCTTTGCGTTGACGGGTAGCAGTTCGAGGTAGTAAGTTTAGCGATGTTTCCGTTTTAGCTAATTTATTTTAGGTGAAGGGGTAATTACTGGGGTTCCGGCCATGAGCAGTGGGCAGCTCGCCGCCCGGTGAGGACCATGCCCGAGTCGACGGCGCGTTGTGTTTCACGTGCGCCTTAAAGACGTTTCAGCACATAATTTGATGGTTTTCCATCCAGAAAAAAAGGGGCAATTACTGGGGCAAGTGCAGTGAGCACAGTGGCGCTGGACTGTAAGTTTTGGAGTTCTTTTGAGTTGAAAAGAAAAGAACATCTACCTGATTTCTTTTTTGTACTTACTTATTTTAATTTATTGTTTACTACTATTACCATACGATTTAATATTTAAATCGGTATTCTCCTCGTATTATATTTAAAAAAAAATACCTCGTAGTCGCCATTCCTAATCGAATCATAAAAAATCTAAATATAATCAAAAATAAATGTTTGCAGTTAAACCTAAGCCCCAGGAATAGCTTGTGACATCACCACGACATCCCATCATCATCAATAATGATGTTTACTCAGTATTTTACGACTTTTCCAAGAACACATCGCAATGGGCAGGCGACAGTTCCGCGCTCCAACACTGTACCAAACGAATTACAATTAGTTTTATTATATCATTAATATGAGTAATCTGCACTATAAAGTTACTTGGCTACAAACTGATCGTTTATATTAGCAATATAATAATAATTAGAAAATCTGTTATTTTGCTATTTATAATAAATAGACAAGAAAAACGAAACAGAAAAAGATACATAAATGTAGGTTTTGCTTATTTCATAAGAAATCTCTTCCAGTATACCTGCGAAAGGACAATATATACAGAATCTCTATATAAGTACATGAATCTATCTAACTTTACAAGGGGCGGTGGGATTTTCAGCTAATTGAGTCGGCTTTATTATAAAATGACCTTGTAATCATCAAAGCCTATTGATTAAGTTCTTATCTAAGAAACCCAGTACACTTTGCAAAAGTTCGAGAAATTAAGCAAAAAACACATTAAAAAACGTTACGTTAAACCTAAGTGTGTTGTAGCTAAAAGTTTATTGGAATAGAGCATTTTGTTAATTTACCATTCGTTGTGCAATTTCACGATTAAGGAACGCAGGTGAAAAGAAAATATATTTGCCTGGTAGTAATGAGAGCTTGCATGAATATGTGTTGTACTTCATCTAATTCAGAAATATAATACACAGAAAAATCTAAACACAATATTTCATTGCACATGTACTGTAAACAAACCCGGTAAGAAGACCCAGTTAACTTAAGAAATGTATTCTACTGTAACCAAGAACCCCGTAACTGCAAACGAGTTCCGGAAAGACAATCGTCGAGCTGTCACGAGCGTTGACGGACAGACGTGCGAAAATTTATACTAATGCTATGGCGACGTAGTCACCAAACTTTACTGCCATACCGCAAAATTCATCATACATTACTAGCTAACATTGAGAGATAGAATTCGTTTGTAGAAAAAAACAGGTAATGGATAACTAAGTCAAAATATTGTGGTAATTTGTTATATCGTGTGGTAGAAAGGAAGTGTGTCTTGCACCCAGAATGACAGGTGGACATCTTGCTATTAGAGCTAAATCATGTTTCTATAATAACAGAGAGTAGAAGAAAAAAGAAAATGTTTTATTTGGTGTTGGGGCCATGCATATTGAGAGACTTGTTGTTATGCCGAAAACGAGAGTACTAGAAGAAGATATTACACAAGTCGTTTTTGAAAGGAATATTAATGAAACTAATTCAATAATTATGAACCAAGGGTACAACAACTTACTTCATGCATTCTACTTCTCCTGCACATTCACGGTTGAAACAATGTTTTCTATATCCTGTCCATTAGGTAAAGTATTTTTTGACAAATGAAACTAATGCGTGCACCAACACACAATACATTGATACATATACACACATATACAATAGGTAAGTTATTTAAGAAGTCATAAATAACATTATTTAAAAATATAAGGCAGTTTAAATATATTTATTTTATTACACAAATTAACAGTGAACTTTTACGTAATTTGGAATATAGGTATACATACGTGTTAGGAAAGCTGTCAAAAAACGGTAAGCGTAATGAGCTATGCATATACATAGAATACATAATAAATAGAATTTAAAATAAAACTGTCGTAGCTAAGAGAAGTTGAGTTTCGTGAGTGATGATAGTAATTTCTGAATTATTAACTACCTATCATCAACAATTCATTTGAAATACTATAGTTAGGTTAATCTAATAAAAAAACTCACTTCTAACCATTAGAGGATGGACAACATACTCGTATGAATATTTTTCTACGAACTTTTTAATTACGTTTTCAAATCAGATCACCTATGCAATCGTTTCTATAAAATGTAACCCATTTTCTGAGTTCAATTCAACGAACCGTTGTTTGCAGCCGGCAGTGAAGTCGTCCAAACATCTGAAACTTGTTTACATTTTATTTCGTATTACTTCAAACATGCACACAAACAAAGTACTTTATGATTCGTTGTAGATGTTACCATAGATTATATTCTATCATTCTTTCTGAAGCAAAAAGGCTTTATTCATTTTTAGCACAATTGTTTACGAGTGTGGTTGTGTGTTTTTTAATTCTTCACGCCTTAATAGCTGGACCAACTTTGATAAGCCAAATCTGGATTGCCAATTAGCCTCTTCACATGCCTATCCACCGAGTACCAAGTGGTATTTCGCAACATTAGCCCAAACCGTACACTACAGTACTCCAAACTTTGTATAATATTAGCAGCTGTCCTGGTGTGAATTGCCGCCAGAACCTTTGCAATAACATCAAGTTTCCTGGCAGCCATCTTCTTATTGGGTACCTTAATTATATTATAGAGATAATTATTCTATTATATAATACCTTTGTCTTATATGGCTTGATTATTTTGATGATAAACGTAAAACGAATTACAAAAGGACGGTTGCAATTCAGATGTGAAAGAGAGCGCTGGGAGGGCACGCCATAGGAAGACATACAGTGATAGTATTGTGATGTAGATCTGGTGCATACTATCTACACGCTACCGGCATGCGTATACAATAAGGTGGGCTAAAAAGTTCACTTTGGCAGAAACATATCAAGACATTTTGAATCATATTCCAAATCGTAAAAAATTGCCACAAAAAAAAGCAATTCATAATATTTTCTATATGCATACACACATCTGACAGTATCATTTACCAATAAAATTACGGTCTTTATTTTTTTCATGCGGTAATAATTACACGAAATGTAATAGGCATGAATTGAGTTGAAGGTGATTAAACATACGAAAACATGAGGAATTCCCAATGGTTTGCTGGGAATTCAGGAAATGAATCGTTTCTTAGAGTAGCAGGTATTGCTTAAAGTGGTCTTTTTAGTCCTCCTGATGTATTTAAATTCCCTGAGTTTTAACAAAACAAGGCGAAAGGTCCTACAAGTTTGTAGTTGGTTTTAGTCCATGGAAATCAGTTTATTGTGAAAGAAATATGTAATATTCTTGCCCTTGAGAGGAACAACTATTTTTATAAAACCGTGTTTACCAATCGCCTTTGTAGAAACTACCAGCGAATAATATAAAATAAGAAAGGACATAGTAAATTTTACTTTAATGAAAACAACACGCATTATGCGCATTTTCTTATTAAAAGCAAAAACTTTTGTCCCACTCCACAAAACAACTCCTAATATAAACAAAGACAAAACGACAAAGGTCTCACCTAAGTCAGCGAGTGTACCGAAATACGCGCTGAGTCACCGCTGTCGCTGGCCGTACCTGCGATGGCGGCCATCAGAAATAATCACAAAGGAACACAAAGAAATAACTCAAACGTATCAGCCTGTGATTCATTCAGCGAGTTTCAGATCTGATGGAGTTACTATAAATGGAGCTAAAACTGCTTTTAAGTTGGCTAGGGGACGATTTTCAGCATTAACTAAGATCTCGAATGGAAACTTGTGGCAGTTTTGTTTTTTTTTTTTTAATTCTAAAGTGCTTCCCGAAATTCCTCGCGATGGAATCTTTAGGTGTACTTAGGTGTGATTATATTACATATTTTACACATGTATACCTAGGTACTTAGTAGGTATCTACACCATAAACTGTAGGTATTCTTGCAATTTTTAACTACGTACTTACTGATTTTACTACTATCAAGAAGAAACGTGAAATTAAACCATTTTTCTTCAAAATAAGCTAAAACTTATAATAACTATTAGGTTATATATTACAACTGCCTGCTGTAGAACTGCACGATAATTGCGTAACACGCATCGAGGATAACCCACTATCAGTAGCAATGGGTTTAATTTTGACAGATCCACCACATTCATTGCGTCATTTTCATTGTTAAGCAAATATATTTTCTAACAAATGGAGCAATGGATTGGCAATAAGCTTCGAAATGATTCCAACTGATAGAAACAGTATCATACGCAATTAGGGTGCAGGAACGGAACACGTGGTTAAAATAATTGGAGCTTCCAATACTATTTAAGAACAGATTGAAATTAGTGTGTAGGTGGTACGGATTGTACGGACGTATGTATGTAGGTACATCAAGGTAGATTGGATTCTTCCAGAGAGCAGTGAATGGGCTGTACTTCAAGGAAACAATAGCGGATATACTTTCTCAGAGAATGCTGCGAAAAGCCGTACTCATCCGCCCACCTTAACGAGGACGTATATGTCTTTGAGTATGTTGTTCTTTATGCAACATATTGATTTGAATATATGACCATATATGATATTATATACGATATACGATATGTATATAAATAAACTTAATTTTAAAGCTTGTTGCGTCAATTAAACTTTTTCATGAAATCACATCACTCAAAATCACATCACTCATAATTTTTATTCTTTTCAACTTGCGCTACACAAACCTTCTGAAAGTTCTCAAATTACTTTCAGAGGGTTTATGCAGTGCAAGCGCAAAATAAAAATTTCAGGAACCGATTACGCTGATTGGGGGAGCAGTCCTACGTCCAGCAGTCTTGTGATATTTGTGTTCTTAATATTATGAACGAATCCTATTCACTCAGTTTTTTAAGTGAATGGGCTTATTAAATTAGCGCGCTTTACCATCAACGATTGCATCACTGCTTACCATCAGGCGGGATTGAGCGATCAAGCACTAGTTCATAATTATTAAAAAAAAGAACACGAGATAATCAACCTTATTGTAGTATCAGTAATCAGTCTGTATTATGTCAGCATTTCAACCCAATTCCATTGTGTTTAAAAGTTCGTAATCTGCAAAATTTAAACTGATCGATCAATTACCTCAGTCGTCTCTTAACGAAATGATGATAGAATGACATTGTCGTATTGCTATTATTCTAAAACCATCTAGAAATGATTTTCTAAAAAGTCCTACTCAATTTGAACAGTTATTAATATGGAGTGGAGTGTCAGTGATTGACCACAGGAAAGCGATGATGATGATGGGAGGATGGCGCAATTTTGTTACTAGATTACGAAACTTGTCAAAATTGATCATAATGAGATCACTGATCAAACATTCTGCCACTATTGTAATAGCAGACTAGGGCCCCTGTTCTCTTACTGTGGTGGTCCACATACCAATAAAACTCAATGCGCATTATAATCACGAATAATGTCCTTCCGCACAAGATCTAATGGTTCTCTGAAGAGATCGCACTTCCATCACGTAGTCATCAACACATTACATTGTAAACGTTGTGCAATGCCCACAGTGAATGACGAAGCGTTTCCGGATCTCGTATTTTCATAACGACCCATATTT